>OX465106.1:20222819-20265319 GCA_949987565.1 Luidia sarsii
ATTAAATGTTGGGTATTGAAGACTGATTTTATGGCTGATATTCTGCTAATACCAAAGTTGGTCAAAATATTTGTCATAATGTATTACCCACATGGTAGTGTGCAGGGTCTAAAACGACGAATTACATGCCACGGTTGGGGGGGGGACAAAAAAATCGGTGAACTCTGCCATAGGTGGAGCGACCCTTTTGACATTATCACTAGCCTGACCCGCTGCCCGATAAGTTGGCCATCATTCACTCCACTATCATGTTTGCGTCTGATGACGGTAGAGTCAGAACCCATGCATGCTGTGACCATCGACTAGATCCACACGTCCCGGCGTTGCTCCACCTCCTCCCGTTAGTTGAAAACGACTATAAACCTCGACAGCTCGGGGAATCGAACGGCTCCCTTCGGCCACGAACGCACATAAAACGCTAAGTGACAAGTGCTTCAAAGGATTGCACAGACAACAAGATTCAAGACGCACTCGTCTCTGCTTTGACAAGAACACGGAGTCCGTCACGCACTCGTCAGCGTAATGGCAATGTCTTTGCATGACGGCCAATACTGGGAGGAATTGGCGACAACCCATCCCCATACGAATACAAGGAGACTTCTAAAATGCCTCAATTACTCACTGACCCAAATCGATGTAAATCTTCCCGCCTCCCCCACAGTCAAAGATGGCTGACGATTATTTGGGTGGAAGGCCGCCCTCTAAGGGCTGGATAGCTCAGGTGGTAAGAGAGCCGGAAGTTAGGTGGTAAGTTAAACCAGAGGACTTGGGCCAAGTATCATTTGTCATTATTAAATATTCAAAACTGTAAAAAAAAAAAAAAAAATCATCATCATCATCATCAGTCGACTGCACTGCATGCGGACACAAGTCTCCCCCACTTCATTCCGTTGTGCGCTAGTCTCTGGATCTCCAGCGGAGATAGCAGAACATCATAATACTAAGAAGTTTCAATCCCAGTAGGATTTTTTTTTTCGAAAGGCAGAATCGAAAATAATCAAAACAATGAAATGAAACAAAAGGGGAAAACAAGTGAGCGGATGCCAGATGACATGCGATTCACATACATGTAAAAGAGACATGGTTGATACCACTTCTCGGTGACATAGGGAAGAGCTTGCAGGATAAGAAGAATCTAGTTTTTTTAGGGACCGAGGTGATCTGCCGACGCATGACGATTACTGTCGTTTAAACGGAGAGATTTCACGCTTAGTATTATTTTTTCGGTTATTTCAGGAAGTGAAGGTTGAGCGTCGGGGTGGGGGGGTGTAGAGGGGTTAGTGGGGAGGGGGAGGGGGCAGTGGGTGGGGAGGGGGATGCTGGGTGGGTTGAGGACTGAAGGCGGTGACCTCGCGGAGTCAGAGCAAACTTTGGGCGGCGTAAAGGAAGACAGCTCCCCGCTCTGATCCCGGCCCCGACAAAAGCACCCGGCACCGGTAATGAATCAAGCGCTCCGCCATGGCCGCGCGCCACGGGGACCCACCGTCTCGGTAATGCCCAACACGCCCGCTCCTACAACCGTTATAGCTGTTATGATTGCACCATTTTTCATGACGAGTCTTCTAGCTATACCAAGCTGCCTCCGAACCTCCGCGCCGCCCAACCCATTCTCCCTCTCGACATCTCTCTCTCCCCTCACCCTTTTCCCACCGCCGGCCTCTGGAGTGCTTGAAAGCTCCACTTCGTCACGATTAATCAAGATGAATGGGCGTAAGCGCTGGGGGAGGGACTCCGAACCAATATATGACCGGATTAATTCCCTCCGTGTTTTTTTTTCTGTCTCTCAGTCATTCTGTCTCTCTCCGTCTCTCTTCAACGTTTCTCTGCCTATCTGTTTCTCTGTTACCCTGTCTCGATATCTCTCTGTCTCTACCGTTTTCGGCCTTACTCTGTCTCTCCGTGTGACTCCCTTTCTCTCCGTGTGACTCCCTGTCTCTCCGTGTCTCTCCGTGTGACTCCCTGTCCCTCCGTGTGACTCCCTTTCTCTCCGTGTGACTCCCTGTCTCTCCATGTCTCTCCGTGTGACTCCCTTTCTCTCCGTGTGACTCCCTGTCTCTCCGTGTCTCTCCGTGTGACTCCCTGTCCCTACGTGTGACTCCCTTTCTCTCCGTGTGACTCCCTGTCTCTCCATGTCTCTCCGTGTGACTCCCTGTCTCTCCGTGTGACTCCCTGTCTCTCCGTGTGACTCCCTGTCTCTCCGTGTCTCTCCGTGTGACTCCCCGTATCTTTGTGTGACTCCCTGTCTCTCCGTGTGACTCCCTGTCTCTCCATGTCTCTCCGTGTGACTCCCTGTCTCTCCGTGTGACTCCCTGTCTCTCCGTGTGACTCCCTGTGTCTCCGTGTGACTCCCTGTCTCTCCGTGTCTCTCCGTGTGACTCCCTGTCTCTCCGTGTGACTCCCTGTCTCTTCATCTGTCTCCCTTATTCGCTATCTCTCTGTATCTCTCTCTCTGCAATCGTCTCAATCCCTGTGTCTGTCGCTCTGTCTTTCACTTATCTATTATTCTCTAAATCTCTCTGTCTACACTGGTTTCAGTCTCCCTGTATATCTCTTTCGCTGTGTGTATGTGCCGCTGTCTCCCTCTCTCTCTCTCTCTCAGCCCCCCTTGGCTGGTTCTCCGTCTAATTGTAGGGACTCCTCTTCCGGATTGTGTCGTTGTGAAATCCCGGCAAAGGCCCACATGATGACAAGCATTTCCTAAGCACTGCTTCGGTCTATCAATCACCTTATCCGTATGAGCAGACTATACTCCCCTTTTTTTCATTTCAAAATGGAAGGCAAATTGCGAGCGACGGTATTATTTTGTGGTCGAGTGTCTCGCCTAGTCATTTCTTCTTTCTTTGTGGGAGTTTCACTAGAGATTGGATTTTCTATTTGTCTTTGATCTTTTGAAAGATGGTTTGTTTTCCTTGCCTTCTTTACACTGTTCAAGTGTCATTGAAGAAGAGGCAAGCAATGCCTAAGCCAGATGACGATTGCGTCCTTCAGAACCTCCGGTCTGCTCCCTTACCTCCCTCCCTCCCTCCCTCCCTCCCTCCCTCCTCCCTCCCTCCCCATCCCTCCGTCCGTCCATGCCTCCCCTCCCTCCCTTCCTTCCCCTTCTCTCTCTCCCCTCACTCTTTCCCCTCTCCCCCTCCGTCCCTACCTCCCCCTCCCTCTGTCCCTCCCTCTGTGCCTCCCTCACTCCTTTCCTCCCTCATTTCCCTCTTCCCTCCGTCCGTCCCCTCCTTCCCTCCCTTCCTTCTCTCTCCCTTCTCTCTCACTCCCCTCACTCTCTCCCCTCCCTCCTTCCGTCCCTCCCTTTTCCCCTCTCTCTTCCCTCCCTCCTTTCCCTCACTCCCTTCCTCCCTCCTTTCCTCCCTCCTTGCCCCCCTCCTCCTTCTCTCCGTCCGTCCGTCCGCCCGTGCGTCCCTTCCTCCCTCCCTCCTACCGCTCGGAGTGGTGGGTGGAACCAACGGCGCGCCGACGCCACGGCAGCGAGGCCGGGGCATGAGGGCTCCCCTCGTGCCCCGTTCCCCCTGGTCCTTCAGAAAGGGGGGGGTCCTCGGATCGAGAATGTCAACAACATGCAAATCGTCAAGTATATTCTCAGCGTGCGCTTCAAAAACCCGCATGTAAGAGGGATTACCCGAGGTCCTGGGCAGTGGATGTCTAAACGTCATCGCACTTTCGCCCAGCTAACGGGCGTACGAACGTCAACGCAATGTGCCACCCTGATGTGCTCCAATCTCATTCCGAGTTTCGCATCAGTACGCATGGGTACAAAGCGTCAGTCGTGCTCGAGACAAAAAAGAAAACAAAAGTTCTACCAACCGGGAGTCGATTCCATATACCTAATTGAGCATTAAAGAACTGCTTTAAGCGTGCAGCAATCCTGGTTGAATAAAAGTGGGGTTGGCAGCAATAGCTCAACTTATTCTCCATGCCGAGCAAACGGAAGTCTCGTGCAAGTGATTGGACATCGCGTGGTAATGAGGTCGGCTATCCTAGCTAGGTGAGGGGGACTTGCCTCATGCTGTAAACATGGATATTCAGGCCTGTGCAGCTCCTCAACGTCAACATGCTCCCCTAGCTGCCTAAAAAAAATATCGGACCAAGTGCGGACCAAGCGCGCTCGCTGTGCGGCACGGGTACTACCTGACCAAAGTATTGGAGGACTAGGGAGCATTTTGACGTTGAAGAACCCGTTGACGCTTAGGAGCTACATGCTCGCCTAAGGGGCTCTGGGAAATTTGATCCAGGTTGCTGCGTGCATGCAATATGGGATTGTGGACTTCACATGTAGCGGCCAATTGCAGAGACCTTCGTGAGAGCAGACATTTGCTTAGCATAAAAAAACTCGCATAATTAACAGGATCTTCAGCCCTTCTCAGTACGCCGTATTTGCTGCGTTGCTCATTATGTTTACCCGCCGGCTGATCACTCGCTGTGCGAAAATGGTGAAACTTGGACTGGCAAAGAATTTTGTTTTTCAATCAGGGTTGGCCCATATCCGCCTGACTGGTCACAGCACATGAACAGTGTTCCCGCCTAAGCCCCTGCCACACTTAAGGAAACACCGTGCATCACAGGAGAACATTTTCAATGACAGCTTAAAAAAAAAATCTAACCCAAACAAACGATATACCAGAGGAAAGAGTATAGAAATTTGCTTCATTATGATGCCAGACAATTTAAAATATCATAAACCACATCAACAGAACAGTAAATTGGAAAACACCATCATTTTCACGAACCTAAAAATAGACCACGGAATGTCACGTAATTCGGTGTTTGAAGCTTTTCTGCGTCCTACGTGAAATCCCGTAACTCGGCACATATTATGGGTTAGATGAGCTTAAGCAGTGTATGGCGCTTAAAAATTATTCAGAGACTATTTTTACTAAAAAATAAATTGGTTCTAGTTCAAACGCCGAAAAGCAAAGAACGACTTGTTTACTCGAGCTCGTGTCTTCCAAACTAAACGGCGGTGTTTTTTTAAGGTACATGTTTAATGTACACGATACATGTTTACTTGAACGAGGACGTACATATAGCGCCCTCTAGAGGCGAGGGACACGACTTACGCAGTTAGTCAAGCAGTTAGCTAGAAAAGGACCAAATAAAATGCGCAGTGAAACGGAGTGAGTGGCTCTCAGCAGAAGTGGCAGCGAGAGGGGAAGAAGGGGAAAGGGGGAGGCGGGAATGGTTGATGAATCAAGGTCAGACACGACGACGTGACGGACAGCAGCGAATTAGGCAGGCCGTTAAAAGGCGCGTAACGAAATTACAACCGATCACAGCGGGAGTTGGCGGAATGGGGAGAGGGAGAAAGAGAGAGAGAGAGAGAGAGAGGGGGGGGGGCTCTTATCGACAGTACCGCCTGCTCTTTGTAGCGTCAAGCTCCGTGCGCAGACGGGTCGCTGGCAGGAACGTCCCAGCCAACGGCCCAGATACACGGAGTTGGGCACCAGTCTCTCGAAAGTGCGATGGGAAAGTTTCTCTCTCTCAATGGTGGCAAAAGAGCACACGTGACAGGCACAACTGGCGAATAATCGGCGTAGCCGATTATACAGCCGATTATACAGTCTGCCCTGATGTAAGAACCGGGTATAAGTTCGGGGTTCCACAGAAACTTATACGATCCATCGTAACTCAACTCAAGGTGGATCACCCCATTTCTGGTCGCGATGAATCGCATGGTTTAATACGTGCATCACTCGCCATTTTTACGATTAGTAGTATGGTGACGCCGAGCGAAGGTGAAATCACCCGCCGAACAATTTCCTCATCTCATGATTATCAGAAGTTTCGTATTTGCTTTGCGCATGCTCAGCTTTGGCTTGGATCCATGATTCAACGCATGGAAAGTTGTCTTGCCGATGGAAATATTCATGCTTACCAGCGAAAGTTCTTCATGTTACCATGCATGTCGGTTGGACTGGTAGGCCTACTCTTCCACTGATTTAAAAGCATAATTATGATTAGAAATGAAAAACGCGTTTTCTAGCAGCGCTACTTTGCTAGTTCGTTGCTCAGTACAAATTTGGCGTTAAAGGTCCAATACAACATTGGGAAGATCGGCAAAACATCCATGTCCACAGATTTCCTTCCAATTTACACAGTTTGTACATGGTCATGATAGAATCCTCATGTTGAAATCTTACGGTCTGGGATGCTGTACTTCCCTAGAAATCTTCACTCAAACATCAACCAATAGTTTATTACTAGTCATAAACTATTTCTTACACTACAGAATGGGGCAAAAACCGTGACGGTTTTTACCTTTGTCTACTTTCTCAGTTCACCATTTGAGCTCAAACCTTCGCAGGATTGCTTTTTTGGGATGTCTAACGGTTGCCCTGACCTTTACCAATGTCGTATTGGGCCTTTAGGGGGGGGGGTCAGAAATCGGTTCCAGAAATTGGTTCCAACTGCTTAAGACTAAGACGTATTTGGAATAGAAAGAGGTCCGGTAGAGTTTTCGAGATGAGCCCCCAGGCTCATGTTTTGCACTGGTCCTGTAGGGAGAGAGTCCCCCGCCCTATAGGTCGGCCTGGAAACAGCCATGAAGCTCATCAGCTGACTCAGCGCAAATATTATTGTTATTCCAGTGACGGGCGTCTCTCCACTCCCCCCGATGGCCTCTTGGAAATTGTTGTTCCTGCCCGCACGAATTGCTTGTGCCATGCAGGTTTTTTTTTCCCGACGAGACTTCGAGGGGTCTGCATGCAGCTGCGCGCGCGTCACCGGTCTTCTCATCTCGGTTCCCCGGTCTCGGGTCTTCTCCCGAACCGACACGGTTTGCCGCTGCGGCTGCAGCGGGCCAGGGGACGGGTTCTTCTCCCGGTCCGCGCTGTGGTGTGAGCTCCCGGTGTGGCCCTCTCGCCAAACAGGAGCGGCGAAACAAGAGACATAGAGATACGGGAAGAGAGAAAGGGAGAGAGACAAGGAAATAGACAGACAGAGACCGGAATGGAGGGAAGAGTTAGAGAGAGAGAAGAGAGAGAGTTATACAGTTAGAGATAGAGAAGAAAGGGTAGGGAGTTGGAGAGAGAAGAGAGAAAGTTAGGGAGTTTGAGAGAGAGGAGAGGAGTTAGAGTTATATAATAGAGAAATATTTCTGCCTAAAATGTTAAATTTTGGAAGAAAATGGTAAAAGAAATTGTTCACGTCTCACCGAGATCTAAACTATTTTCGGAACAGTACGGCGTTGAATGCTGCATTTTCGCGAAACAAATAAAGCGGTTTTCACGATTTTCTCGAGACTCGGTTAGCGGATTGAGCTGAATTGTTCACAGGTGTGCTATTTCATGCATATGTCTGATTAGACAACGTATGGATGTTATTCTTTGACCTCGACCAGTGTTGTGCCATCCCTTTAAGCATCAAATTGGCCCCAGTTGCCAAGTACGGACGCAGTGTGGGCGGCGGTGTGACCGTACAAAGAGCGGCTACCAGTTGACTGAGCGAGTCCCGCAATAGGACAAGCTCCTGTATAAATTATTTCCGGCGTGCACCGTACCTCGGCATTTGTTTTTATCACGTGCGCACTGCTGATGAGGGGCGCATCGAGGACCGCTCGCTCCGTGGCCCCGACCGTCCCATGGACGAGGCACCGCGTCCTCTCCGTGGGCCGAACGGCCAAGTAATTAGTCGGGCTCCGTGGGGCTTAAGTGAAGCCGATAAAGCGGGAGAAGATAAAGATTGAAATCAATTATCCTCCGTCTATGAGTTTCTCTCCCATCTCGCCTGCGGGGAAAAAAAACAACAAACCATTATTGATATTTTCTCCCCGACCGAAGACCCGTGGTACAGTAATTGTATAGAGCCGCGGACACAGTGGGGCCGACCTATTAGTTGGCTTGCGAAGGAAAACCAAACATTGTTCTCCAACTCGGATAAACAAGAAACAACGGGTGAAGTGTATGGTATTACAGTCACCTCTCGATCCCATCCGTCACGTTTAAACAAAAAATGACATCAGATTTAAATTGTGCGTGTCACTTGCGCGCATTAATTTCCAAACTGTATATACTCGTGAGGCTCGGATAGATGCCGCCACGCGGTTAATCACATCGTGTCGTGAATGTTCGCCTCGGCGAGCCACATTATTATTGTTGTCCATAGTTTCTAGAGAGAAACAGAGAGACAGAGAAAAAGAGAGAGGCAGAGACAGAGACAGAGACATAGGTAGAGGCAGAGGCAGAGGCAGAGGCAGATGCAGAGGCAAAGGCAGAGATAGGAATAGAGATAGAAAAGAGACAGAGTAAAACAAGACAGGCAGCGGCAAAGAAAGATGAGACAAAGACAGACAAAGACAGAGATAGACAAACACAGATACAAAGGAAGAGACAGATAGAGCCAGCGACCGAAACAGAGGCAGAGGCAGAGGCAGAGGCAGAAGCAGAAGCAGAGATAGACAGAGATAGAGGTAGAGGTAGAGGCAGAGGCAGAGGCAGTGGCAGAGGCAGAGGCAGAGGCAGAGGCAGAGACAGAGGCAGAGACAGAGGCAGAGGCAGAGGCAGAGGCAGAGACATAGGTAGAGGCAGAGGCAGAGGCAGAGGCAGAGGCAGAGGCAGAGGCAGAGGCAGAGGCAGAGGCAGAGGCAGAGGCAGAGGCAGAGGCAGAGACAGAGGCAGAGGCAGAGGCAGAGGCAGAGGCAGAGGCAGAGGCAGAGGCAGAGGCAGAGGCAGAGGCAGATACAGGGGCAGAGACATAGGTAGAGGCAGAGGCAGAGACAGAGACATAGGTAGAGGCAGAGGCAGAGGCAGAGACAGAGGAAGAGGCATAGGTACAGACAGAGGCAGAGGAAGAGGGAGAGACAGAGGAAGAGGCATAGGTAGAGGCAGAGGCAGATGCAGAGGCAGAGGCAGAGGCAGAGGAAGAGATAAATACAATGGCAGATAGGAAGAGGCAGAGATAGATACAATGGCAGAGGCAGAGGCAGAAACAGAAACAGAAGCAGAGACAGAGACAGAGACAGAAACAGAAACAGAGACAGAGACAGACATGGACACTGAACAAAATGGCAGGTAGAGAGTAGGGGCTCGCAACGATCTAGAGAAGGCAGTGGCACGGAAACTGGAATCAGGAGTTATATACGGCAGCACTATATTTGGGGAACGGGGCTACCGGCCGGGGAAACCCCCTCTTTGTAGCCAGAGGTGACTGTGCTCTTGGAAGGAGGCGATCGTCGAATTACGGGGCTTTCAGACCGGATAGGGTCCTCGCACGCGTGAAACGTTCCTCTGTGTAGTCGAAATTGAAAAGCTACGGGACCCGCGAAGACCGATAGTGATGCACGATTCCCACGCCGGAGCACTTTCTGTTTTGTTACCACGTTCACCCCCAACACCATATCGACTTCTTGTCGACTCGATGAGGCCACAGTCTGGGTTTAGAGTGCACAGCCCCTCCATGCTCTCGTTGAAGCGCACTTATGCTGCCCAGTCGGCCGTGGCCCTTGCTGTTGAGCCAAGCCACTTCCCATGGCGACGAGAATCCATTCGTCACATGGGTGATGCCTCGCCCGGGGGGAGACGTACAAAACCCCGAAGCCCGCCCGCAGTGTATAGACAATCGGTGAAAGTCGGCAGACCTCGAGCGCAACAAGCTCCAACCAACCTGATTCGGCCGCTGCACTTAATACTGCAGTCTGACCAGTCTGTGCCAAACTATACGTGCCGACTTAAATAAAATGACCACAATTTGAAATCCTTGCAGGACCTTCCCCCAAAGGCAGAGAAAAACCCCCCACCTTTTTCTAATCATTGCCAAGAACGACTGTTGTCCTACACCGGTTCGGGAAGCTGTGCTTAGTCCCTGCGAAAGGATTCGAATGGATTCGAAATCGTCTTCTTATGGACCATACCTCGCGGGTGTGCACGCTTGATTCGTTCGGCCTGACTTTAGCGTGATGTCCCCGTTCTGCCCTTCAGCAAAGTTCGTATCAGGCGCTGGCCGTGCGAGCCCAAACACCTTCGCACTGTCTCCCTAATCGACTAACTCGATCACGTGTATTGCTGCATTCACGAAGCCCCGTGAGGCATGCACCATCCCTCCCCCCTAACCCTCGCAAGAAACATCGCCGACGCGACAACACCCGCAGGCACGAGGCATCGATTATTAATTACTCCCCAAAGGTGCACTCGCCTCCGGAGGTTCACATCGGACACGCGCGGCTCATACCGGGGGGGAGGTCTCCGTTTCAGCGGCATGGAGGGTCTGGTGTGCCGGTCTTGCGCTGTTAAGCCTCGGCCCGACCTCGACCTTGCGGACTGCAGGGCGGAGAGACGGGTTATTATTAGGTAGTTTATGGACCGTGCACTTTTTAACCCGCCACCCCTCGGCCGAGGGCTATAGTAGAGACGGCGCAGACTTTCGTGACTTGACGGACAGAGCCCGCTAGCCTCGAGGAACCCAGGCAGATTACACTGACGTCGACCTCGAAGTGAAGTTCTAAAAAAAAAAAAAAAAAAAAGCCAGCCATTCCAAACCCAGAACAGCAATAGACTGATTTTAGCCTTTTTTTTAGCTGAATCACATTACTATCTAACGGCGACATATTTCGCTATATTTCCCAATCATTGCCTATTCCTCAAATTCGTTTTGTTTTCTCTGCTAAGTGTATAATGTATCTAATTAGTCCTTGTGTATAGTTTTCTATGTGTTTTGTGTTAATACTAAGGATTTGTGTTCTATTGATTGATTGCTTCACTTGCATTGAGCCCTCTCCCTACCGTTTACGGTCTAAATTAGCATGAGCATTCCTTTTCCGGCTCAGTGCAAGTGTTGCAATGGGGCCCAACACTTACAAGCTGTGCTTCTTGATGGGTCCCTCTGCAGTATCACATTCATGTTTATTTATAATAAGTTATCACTTAATGTGCCAGTCCTTTCCCTATTAATTTTGCCTATTCATTCTTTGTGATGTACATTATGTGATATGTGCTTTGTTGGTTGATGCTGTGGAAAAAGAAATAAACTAAACTAATTGTGCGAGGTCATCACGTGACTTATAGTTGGCATTCCGGTTTAAGTCTCGGGGTTCAATTTCCGGGATGTTCTTCTTAGATTTCGAGAAAAAAAAACACCTCGCTCGAACAAACAAGTGCAACAGTCGTCACGCACTTCACAACAGCGGCACCGTGATATGGAGGCCGCCATTTTGTTTTTATTGTTTGATACACACTATAGGTCACGTGGCCTATAGGGGCCCAATCAGTCAATTCAAGAGAAGCGTATTATAGATACAACATGGACTCTCAATGCACAGTCCATGGGCGATTTAGATCCAAGCCGGACCTTTTGCTCGAAGTCTGAGTCTAAGGGCAGAAACAGACGGAGAGAAGGGCAGCAAAACGATTGCAGAGGATGGATAATGGAATTGAACTTTATCAGCTAGATCATGGCTGGATAGGCGGGGGAGGGGGGAGATCAAAGGGAGAGTGAAGCAAAGGGGGGTAGATAAATAGAGGCGAAGATGAGAGACTACCAGTATGACCTGGGTTCAAAATCCCGAAGGCAGTGCTAAGAAATGCATTGGGTGCTGAACAGTTCTTAATGGCCGCTTCCACATCATGATTGTACGCATCGGAATAGAGTGAAGGGGTGTGCCTAGTTGTGTCGGGGTAAAATTACCTACCCCCGTTATTCATTATTCTTGAAGAGATCCTCTTGAACTCTCGTTCCAATGCGACGGTCAGGCTGCTCGATACACCCCCGTCTCCCTCTATCAAGCTCTATCCAACCCAGCTGCCGTACAGGGATGATCCCCTATGGCAGCAGCCCACCCCCACCCCTCACCCCTCTGCGATGTACAATCTGCCTAATCTTCGCGTAACGGGGAAGGGCCTCCGGTTGCCGCGCGCACATTTAAGGACGCACAATTGTATAGGTAAGGACATAAAGCAAGGCTGTAGTCCGCAGGAAGCGTGTCCCCTTTAGTTTTCCATCTGCAGAAAAAAAAACCCACGGCCAAAAACCCGTGACCCTTTCTTGGGAGTATACCTCCCGAGGACGATGGAAGAAGAGCCATCTGATAAGCCGAAATGAGCCAACGCCCCCACCCCCCACCCCCCACCCCGCGCGGGTCTAGCTATAGGCCTACATCTTTGGTTTTTGGTTCTGTTTGTGAGAGAGTACGCGTCGCTCTCGAAAGCACTATGTCTTCATCATGCCATGCTCTCACGCCATCATCCGAGGGTCCCAGGGTGCGTCATGCGATAGCCGTTTTCGGCGCATCAAGTAAGCGGTACGGGCGGCGTTTGGGGTGCCCGACACAAAATAGGCGAGGGGGGAAAACTCGCTGCCATTTTCATTAGTCCTATCAATTCACTGGCTTGAATCGTGTCAACAGTTATATCCATTGTAAGGTCTAGCTTCCCCCCCCTCCCTCTCTGTCTCTCTGTCCCCCTCTCTAACTCTCTCGCTTGCTCTCTTTGTCCCCATTTCTGTCTTTGTCGTCTTGTCTTTCTCCCCGTGTGTCTCTGTGCATCTCTACGTCTCCACATTCACGTCACCGTGTCTCGCTGTGTCTGTTTCTCTGCGTCTCTATCTGTCACCATGTCTTTCTCAATTGCTCCGTCTCTCTGTCTGCCCCTGTCCTAAGTCACGTGGTCACTCACTGTCTCACCGTCTCATTACCTCCGTCTCACAGTCTCATTAACTCTGTGTCGTCGAAACTCTGTCTCCTGTCTTTCTCTGTCTCCTGTCTCTATCTATCCGTCTCTCTTCGGGTCTCTCGCTGTCCTCCTCTTTCTCTCTCATTTGCTGTTGTCATTCCTGCTCAGTCCTTGAACCGATGTCAATAGCATAGGTGGTTTTGCGACGGGAGTGTGTCGAATGGAGTTTGAGTGGTACTGCTCAGCCTCCATCGGACGAATACACAAATCCCTCCCAATCTAACCAGGGTCTAGCAATAACGTCGGCCACTAACTCTGTATGGATGTGTTTTTTTTTGTCTTTCATTTCTCCAGCAGGTAAAAGGTCGGACAGCTATGCGTGGAGAGACGGGAGAGATCAGGAGAACGCGAATAACGTGAGATCACTTTCCCCAAATGCCTTTTCCTATGAAGTAAAATGCAGCCTTCCCTGCCGAGACAGTCGGGCAAAGCGCTGACATCACAGATAACAATAATGGAAGGGCCGAGCCTCGTGACTCGCATTCCCATTGGATGATAACATATCCACGTTGAGCTATATACCGGTAACTCAACCAGGGTTTACCATACGAGGGGTATTCCAGCAAGGTAAAAATGGCTTATTTGTCCAATGCGCGTCTGCAAAGGGGCGACAGATGCCGCCCATTGCGATTGGCCAACGCGTTGCAAACTCTTGAGGGCGCACTATGAATAGGCCGCATTTTTGCCCGGCGTCAGACATCTCGGGCGGAGTTCGAACCGGCGATGCCAGTGTAAACATCTTGACCATTGGCCGCCAAACTTGTGGAGGTCTTCATGGTGGATTCGAATCTGTATAGCGGCGGGTGTCGCATTCAGTCATTGGTAGTTGTTTTGTGCCGGTGAGAATTGCATTCGATGAGGATTTGCCCTACTCGAAGTATGGTATTAGCACTGTGCTTCGCCCAATTGTTTGCTGAATTAGCAAAAAGCCGCCAGCTAAATCGAGTGCCGAACGTATGACATTTTCCCCTAAAATTAAGTTTAGTTGATTATATGTAATCTCGCCAACTTTTCTCTGACAAGTGATGTTCTAAGTTCATGTACCGGGTAGCCTACATACAAAATGTATTAAGAATTGAAAAAAGGACATTTTCTTCCAAAGTACTGAGATCTGGAGGAGCAGTTGATTAAAATCAGAATGCCATTTGTTTTAATCGCTGGTTGCGTGTATGTATAGAAAATTAGAAATGCCTATTTTTTTAACAACTTCAATCGGTTCCTTTGGCCACGCAGGGAGAAAAGATGACGTCAGAGTGTTACCTGGACAACATGGTCGCGAGCCTGCCGCACGACCTTCAAGAACAGGTTTTCGAGGTGGGTCGCCTTCTTCCTCTTCATCTCCCCTCCCTATATCTACATTAGGTCCTAGACAAAATGGCGGCTTTTTTTTTTTGGTCTCATCTTTCGATAAGAAACCCAACCGGCGTCAGCCCCAAAACGATGTGTTACGCAGCCCCGTATACGTGCCAGATATCTCTACGACGAATGCTGCCGCATCATTTACTACTCTGTGACCCTTTTACGAATCCCGTGGATCCGGCTTCGTCTCCGTCTGACAAAAGCTGAAAATCCAGGTTTTGGTTTGTCGCCGAACTTTGAAGGTTTGCTGGTCTGATAAGTGCAGGGTATTCACCAAGAAACTGGTGCCAAACGCTCGTTTCTATCTAAATGCCCATGACATCATACACAGCGCGTAAGAGAAATAATCTGACGGAAGCCATGGGGTCGAGTCTTCATCATTTCCTTCACGGATTATGAATCGGTCGTTGAAGGCCACCCCGAACTTTGTGGAGAGTTTGCGATGAAGTCATCTCTTTCGAGAATGAGTATGGCTCTCAGGAGAGCCGGTAACTCAACGTTTCGGGCGATGTGTGCTGTGTCCGTGGGCAGGAGACTATGAGGACGGAGAGACCATATACACCGCCCGAAACGTTCAGTTACCGGCTCTTCTCAAAGTCGTTCTCATTTCCGAAAAGAGAAGATGTACATGGTGTCAAGGCAAAATCTCTGCATTGCCATTCCACCGTGGGAACTTTCAGGTGTAATCCGTTTTGACACCAGAAGGGAGACACAAGTGATGCCTGCGTGCTGACATGTCTGAGACGTTCTATGAACTCAACTGGGACAACTCCGTTGCGTTCGTGTGTCCTACGGCGTACGTCGAACCCATGTGATTCTCAACTAACCCGGCTCGGGAGCATGGGCTGGGTGACCTCCTGAATAGTCGGGGAACGCCCACGGCAGCTGTTCGCTTTACTCGTGCAGTTCCGGGTCAGCGATCCGAGCTCCGACTCTCACTTCTAGATACCGTTCTCTGAACGGACCGATCCGGTGGATCTTCAGATCGCTGATCTGGCTCCGGGTTCTAACGGATGAAAAAGAACACGGGTCCTCCGTCGTATGGGAAACACGGGACCGCCTCGATACAGTGGTTTTCAGTTGTGACCGTTCCCTGATCAAAACGAGTTGGGAAACCACCGTGGGATTGAGCAAAGTATACGGGCAAGCGGCCCGCATGCGAGTTGAAAGGCAGCGTCGCCGAATGGGAATAATCACAGCATTCATGGTCACAAACCTCTTTGGTTTTCATTCTGTGTGACCGTTTTTAAGATGTTGTTTCTCTCATTTCATCATTGTCGAATTCCAGGTGCTGGAAGTGGTCCTGGGTATCACACGATAGACGACAGGAGTCCGCAACCAATGTGCCCGGATGTCAGCTTTCAACACGCAAAAAAAAAAGAAAAAAAAAAGAGATTTGAGGAGACAACGCGGAGGACTCCGATGGTGGATAGGATCCAGCTCATGCCGTGGTACAGTGCGGACTGGACGCTGTATATTTTAAGAATCACGACGACGAACCGCTCTGTCCGTTAGGATTAAACGTAAACTACTTGTAGCATAATCCGTGTATAGACCCTACTCTGAAGAGGGACCGGTGGACGTTATTTTAGTGCCTGAGTTGGTGTGGAAGTGGGGGAAAGGGGAGGGGGCTGTATAGTCACTTTACGGGTGTGTTTTTTTTTGTGGGGGATCGTGATTTATCGAGCTTTCACAATCATGCCATTATAATGGTCCTGTTCGGGTGGTTTTTTTTCTGCGTCCAGTTTCAAAGCAAAAAAATAATGCGGACAAACTAGAAGATGTTGCTGTGGGTTTCTTGTAAACGAGCGGACGAAAACAAAACATGGCTGTCTGGGTCAAACGACGGGGTACCGAAATTCATTGCAGTAGTCGATAGAGTAAAGCACCATGAAATTATATATAACAGCTAATGTCAATCGCTTGTATGGCTTCATGGGCCGCCACACGATTAAACATGGGGTTGCTTTTTTGTCCGTGCAGGAAGTACTTTCAGATAAATGTATCTATATATTATTTTTTTCAGATAGAGAAAATGTTTCAAAAGAATGTGCAGTTGGACATTTGGATTCGTAACTACCCCTAAATGAAAATAATTATTTGACGTCGAGTAGTTTCCCCTTGTGTCGAAAACCTCTGCAGTTTTACCAGCCACAATAATTGAAGAGGCTTAAAATAATGGAACGGTCTTAATAATTTTATTTAAAAGTGGCAGATTTGTGTTTAGATGCACAGACAGTGTAGTATAGCCATGCATGGTGGAAGTACCAATAGTGAAAGGTTTACGGTGACACCATGTGATGGCTAAGATTTGAAGGTTGACATGGTGGAAGTACCAAGTGGAAGGTTTGCGGTGACACCATGTAACATGTATCTCTTTCGAAACGGTGGAGTTAGCCTACCGGCTCTTTTCAGAGCCACAATCCTTTTAAGCAAGAGATGTGTTACGTGGTGTCACCGCAGACCTGGTCTGGTAATATTCGATTATTGATATCATGTAAATCTGTGGTAGTTTCATCGCCTTTCTATAGCTTACGAACCCCAATTGACGAAGAGCGACTGTGGTGTGATTTTTTTTCTTCAGAGAAACACAACATTGTATTCGACCTATAGTACCTCTTCGTCCAATTGATTGTGTATTAATTTTGTGATCCTATTGTGGTGTGCCTAAAAAGCAACGCTGGCATTCGTATAAACTACGCACGGTGACCTAGCCTTAACTATACAGCTCTACCAATAACTATAAGACTCCTGACATAATCATTCAGATGGAATTTGAAAATAGGCATATAGGACACTTAACGACCGTGAAGCTCTCTGATTACTTGGTAAATTAAAATAGTACGGAAGCCATTTCGTTTATGTAGCCATAATGTAAGGCCCGTTACAGTGTATCTCTATAGTTGTTGCACGATACAGACGGTCGTCATATGATTATCATCATTCTAATCATCGATGGTGTTAAAAATGAGGAGGGCTTGACGTTTCAATCCTAGCAGGAACTTTCTCAAAGACAGAAGTATTATTATTATTATTATTATTATCAAAGACATTGTGAAATTATGAATATAATTATTATTATCAAAGGCATTACGAATATTGTTATTATTATTATTATTATTATCAAAAGCATTATGAATATTATCATGATTGCTACGGTGTAGTCTGATTTCGGCCTCTTTTATTCCCAGAGAAAAAAAATTCCTAAGTGTAGACACAATTTACGACGAAGACTTGGACAGCGACTTGAACGATGGATTATCTGTCTATATGAGGCAGGATACGCAAAGCAAGTCGCATTATTTGATCGGGGAGAGAATAAACCTTCATGTGAACACGAAGCAGCGTTCACACACGAACCAATCATGTAGTAATAGTGCCTATGTAGTGATCATAACAATAATTGGGTATTCGCATGCCGCGATCAACTTTCGGCAAGTGTTAAATCGAGCACGATTGTCCACAAACGATACGTTGCTAATCGTCGGAGGGCGGGTTGGTATTTCTGACGCATTTCCTGCATGAGACACGCTGAATTATTCCCTGAGCCATCCTCAGAATGAACGGGAGGCGACGGTCGTCAGAAACGGGACAACAGCCCATCCAGATATTGCAGCTGACACTTTTTCTCCCCTTGTCGTAATTTTTAGGTAATATGCGACCGGATGGGTATTTTTCAACTTTCTGACGGTTGATATTTACAGCACACAAGATGAAAAAAAAAACCTCCCACTTGTTTTACCCATGCGATTCGCTGTCCAGCAGTCCTTGGGGTTGCACGGCCACCGTATTCAATGATAATTGCATACGCTAGGGGGCAATGCTGGACGACTGTAGACATTCTGTTTCTTCTTCTCCTTCTCAGTATGCCAGAGAGTCAGACGACACATAAATTTCGATCACTTTCCAGTAATGGACGCGCTGTATTAGTATTTACGACATCGTAACTGGGCCCACTCTTGTGCAAAACTGGCCCTATCTCTAGTCGTTATCGCTCGCGCCCTAGAGAAGGTAAAACAAGTTTGCCGTTTTATTTGCGTCATTTTCAAACCCTTCTGTGTCACTATCAGGCCCTATGCATTGTCGGTGTAAGAGAGACTACTGTTCTGACCGTATAGTGGATTTGTGTTTGGTTGGGCCAGCTCATCATGCAGTGTCAATAATGTTGAAGTCATTTGTGTGCACAACGGCCGTAGACAACTTGGCAAGGCAAAGACGTCTGCTTTCTCTCTCGCCCTCTCTCCTTTCTCTCTCTCTCCTCTCTCTCTCTCTCTGCCTCTGTCTCTCTGTCTCTGTCTCTCTCTCCATTCTAACCCGATGGGAAGCAACACATTCTAACGTCTATACCAAGGGTCATGAACCTCCCTTCAGGGTCTTTGGCTGGGGGGTCTGTTTGATTTCGTTTACAATTAGGTCAAACAAATAAGTGCTTTGTACCAATGTAGGTCGGAGTCTATTCTATGTTGTGTCCCGGGAGATGTAGTTTTTTCTTAAAATAAAATACCCAATGGACGACAGTGACGAGAAAGAAAAAAAAGAGTTCCGTGAACGTGTGATCCATTGTGCGTGTTTAGCCTCGGCGGCGGCGTCAAAGTAAAGACAGTCTGGCGGTGATCCGACCCCGACGTTTATAAAGCCTATCCCACACGGTTACGGATCAATGCGCCGTTCGCTGGTGCGCTTCGTTCGGCACAGGGTGTCCGGTGTGGGAACCGGCGGAGAGCCCCAAATGGCCCCAAATGGCGGGGTGCATCGTGACCAGCAGAATAACGTACAGAAGAAAAAGAAAACCTGCACCTACACGTGTTGAATAGTTTCGTCACAATCAAGACGAAAGGTTTGCCCTGTACTCGTGTCACACTGACTGCAATGAGCCTGAGGGTCAGGGGCAGTATAATTGATGTGAAACCAGCTGAATTGTACAGAACAAAAGTGTTTAAAAGATCTTACTGTCGATTGCTTCTTAAAGCTTTCCGTAAGAAACGCAGTCACGTACGGAATGCTTTAGATGACAACGTTCTTTTCCGAAAACTTCTTCGACAAACCAAATAATATCTATCTAAAGCCCAGGTCATTTTATGGCCAACGTGGAGAAGATATAAAGTGCTTATTTTCATTTAAAGAAATTGGCATTTTGTTCTTTGAATTAGTTTCGAAGTTAACTCTTTCGAAGTTAATGAGTATTGAGAAATGATGTCTTTTCGTAGGCTCCGTAATAACAAGAACTGTGGACCGTTCTCATTGCCAAGCACTAGGCGAAACACACTTTGCTATTCCATGTGCTTATCTCAAGGTGAAGACCATAACATCGACCTACGTGAAAAGTGGCAATTACTTTGCATTGAATATCGCCAAATGAAGCTACCCAGACAGACTGTAAAATGTACCACCGAAATATCTGTGTGTGTAATAATATCAACGTCTGGAAATGATGTCTATTCCAGTGACAACTTTGACCGCTAGAGGGCGCTGTGTGACATCGTCGGCTCGCTCAAGGGTGCAGCACACTAAATCACAAACTTTTTTTTAATATATCACAAACTTTTTTTTAATAAGGGGTCTTTGGAGGCTAATTAACTGATACATTGTAGAACAAGTGAAGCTTAAGACAACCTGGGGGTTCACTCTTCAATTTGGTATGAAACGTGGACCACATCTGGTTTTAAATGTGGCCCTATTTGGCTGCGGAAGTGGAGGGGTCCATCCCAAAATCCTTGCAGAAATTCGGCTTGGACGACTAGACATTTTGGGGGTGTTTTTTCTGGGGGTAATTAGCAAAAAATCTAATCGGCTAAGGGCACTAAAATTTAAAAGAATCTGAGAGATGAAGGTCCAAACTACAATTTGAAGTATAGCTACAAGAACTGAGAGACTTTTTGGCGTGGGATAATTGGCTTTGAAAGCGAGTGTTTTTGTAGTGTTCAATGGGAGCTCGATTTAGTGTTCTGCACCCTCAAGCCCACAGACTCTGGACTGAAATACTGCATACGAGACCGACAAGAAAATATGTTGACAATTCCCGGCTGCCACCAATTCCTCATAGACACGTCTCATTTTCTGATCGTAGACACTGAATTTAGCCACATCTGAATTTCGATTCTACAGAGCTTTTGTTGCGTACGTCTTTTGGTGTTGCGTATCATTTTCACTAATCGTCTTCCTGAAAATCTCACTACGTACAGCTTTTCGAAAAAAGGCCGATTTTCAAGTATCAACATTTCACGGAATGTCTGATGCCATTACAAACTTCCTGATAAAGTAAGCAATTTATTTCTCAAAGTTTGGAATGTCCGGAAATTGGCATTTTGCAAAAATAGTGTGCCCTCCTTTCAACGCTGTTTGTTTATCTCAGCAGAAACGGCACTTAGACAACACACCGCGGTACTGACGGGCTGCGTAAATTTATTTTTCGTAGGAGGGTAGGGGTAATTATCATAAATGGGGTGTCGTAAACTTCTTCTGTCCTAATTTTCTTTAAAAGTAATTCGACACGCCCATTTATGATAATTTATGAACATATTGTCCCTAACCCTCCTACGAAAAAAACAATACTCTGACGGTCTCTCTCGGATAGGCCTGCATAGCCGTAGTCCACGAGAACGGTCAAGCATTCAGCAAGCAATTTTGTGCCCGCAGTGACAGCGCCCTCTTTGGACGAAACTTGTCCATCCTTTGGCTGTCGCAGCAAGTACATACAGGCTTTACCAGCTTCGTGGACATCAGATGGTGAGAAGCGACACCAGTTCAGGACATTCCTGGCAGCCGCACGGCGGTGCCTGCTTGTGAATGGTACCCGTCCGCAAAGCTATTGTTCTATCAACATTTGGGGCTTATAAACTCTTTCGCGTGCTCTCAGTGTTTGATTTTTCAATACGCAACAGTTAATAATTATGCACAAACTTGTTGCAAACTGCTTACTGACTGAAATGACCAACAAGCATTTCCATTCTCTTTCTCATAGTAAGATCAAAACGTCAGGCCCTCCTAATGTTTGATCTCCAATAATGCAGTTCGATCCGTTCAACTTACAATCGCCGGAGCAATCTTTGCGCAGAATTCAATTCTAGTTAGGAAGGTGCTGTATATCCTCGTCGTCACGTCACCGTACCACCGCTAAACAATATGTTTGGCATTCGACTGAGTTGAAAGGTGAATGCGGTTTTCAGATTTGACCTTTGTGACCCGGGAACACGGGTAGTTTTGGTATATGAACTGTGACCCCAACCGTACCCCGAGCAAAAGTACACCGTGACCTATAGACCCATTTGACCCTCGACTATACATGGACGCGGCCATGTCTGGGGGGCTCTTAGTCTCACATACCACCAACACTTTGTGTATACTAAATGTATCAGTCACCTGGTAGTGGTGATAGTCACACACAAAGGGTCGTTGTGCGGTGCCCCCCCAGCCGATTCGGTCTATACAGTGTATACCGGTGTAACGATCTCAGACGGGCTCCCGTGCTGAGTTGAGTCGTGACGTCACTGGCTCACCTGAGCACGTTGCAGCAACGTTCTCAGCTGCTCAGCGTGCTGAGATGAGTCAGTGAACCAAGCACGCAAGGGCGCCCTTCATTTGAATGTTGGTTATGATTTTCCGCGAACGAACACAGTTTGCTTTTGATTGTATGAAGTCAGTCGATACACCCTTATTACGAGGAACAACTGTAGCATTTCTTCCTCAATGTTAATCTGCAAGTTCTAGGCCTAGGTACTAGGCTCCGTACTGAGCGTTGTTGGTAAATAACTAAGGGTCAACGAACGTGCCTGAAAGCGCTGCATTGCCAATGGCCGTATCGACTCAGCACGGCCTTCGAAATGGACAACTACCATGCGCACTGCGCATGACGTTTTTATCCATATATGGTAACGGTCTCATCTGAGCATGGGACCCGTATCAGACCGCTACACCGGTCTGGTTTGAACACGATGATGTCTGCATTCGTTTTCAGCAACTCCCTCTCGCGCGATAGTCAGCTGGCTGTATAGCGCCCTCGTCGGGAAAAAGATTATTTATTCGTTGGTTATGTAAGTGCGCGAACCTAACCCCGGTGACATGACGTCAGGCGTGGCCCGAACGGGGGCGCCGTGGCAACAATGACATCACTGTCTTATTATCGTGCTGCGCATTGTCGCAGAGGAACATCAAAAGACGTCAAAACAAAATTAAGAAAATTCCAATTTGAGCTGCTGTCTTCCAGAAGGCACAAAAATAGCGCAAGACCTTACGCACTGGTCGTCCATGCGTAGTCAATGTGATCTACGAGGCCTTAATGAAAATCTGGACCCTTTTCCAAAACCCGGCTTAGGCTTCGGCTCCGGCTTCTTCTCTGTCTTCCAAAAGCTGAAAACCCAGGTTGGAGTACTTCGTTGCAGTTGAAGCTTAGGATTCTTTTTAAAATTGCAGTGTAACATTAAAAAACAAAGCCAAAAGGGCCTCCCGTGTTCATGTCTTGTACTTGATAATGGACGAAAGGAAGAAAGAAAGACAAAGCCGGAGCCTGAGCCTACGCCGGGTTTTGGAAAAGGGCTCTCTTCTCCGAGAAAGCATCAACAGCGCCCTCTGTAGTTACGTCTCATCTTAAAAAAAGAACACGGGCAAGGCATAAATTGATCTGTTTTTGAATCGAAACTTGGAATGTGCGCACGAGAACCCTGGAATGATTTATGAAACAAATTATCATTATTTTTGCGAGAAACTTTAATCATTGCTTTTGGTTCCGATTGTATAATTCGATTTACGGTCCCTGTGAATTCGTTACAGATACAGTGCGCATGGCCACTGTGATTGCTTTCGCGTTTATCTGCCTCGTGACTGAAATAGAAAAGGTTATCTTTTTTTACCTGGCCAGGATCGTGATTTCATGGTCGGTGATCTTCGGGGCCTCCTCGGAGCTCGGTCCACTCTTCGGGGTCGGTCGGGCGGTGAACTGGTACTGTTCAGTCGGATGAGGGCGCCCTGGCCGGTTAGCGGACGCGTTGATCGACCTCAAAGACAAGAGTTCGTTTTTTTTAGATCAAACTCCTTGTCCCTTCTCTTACCCATAGGCCGTTTTCGAAATGAAGGTTTAGGCTCGGGCTCAGGCTTCGTCTCCGTCTGACTAAACCTGAGAGTACAGGTTGTGGTTTGTTTCCGAATTTGAAGGTTTGTTGGCTTGATAGATACAGAGTATTCAGCAAGAAACCGGGGCCAAACGCTTGTTTTGAGATGCCTGTGATGTTATAACGAGTAAGATAAATATGACCGAAGCCTAAGCCCGAGCCTAGGCCTTTATTTAGAAAACGGCCATAGTGAAGCTTCGGTCGATTTCAAACTCGGTCCTCGGGCCATTTAAGAAGAGACTAATCTCCTGGCAAACAAACTCCATCCAATGAAAATGGGCGTTCTTCGTTCTTACTGTTTCCCCACTGAACGTGATTAGTGGGAACAATAATTGATGCCACAACGGCCCCTCTGTACTACTTTGAATGCAGACCAGCGCGGACACTGTTCACCTTTTGTAAAAAGGGTTGTTGTTATCGACCGAAGCCGCATGCAGGCCGCCATCTTAGCGTGCTGGATACAAAGCTGCTCTTTGGCTGGCCAACCACCCACAGCTATTGTTGCCGCTGCTGATTCAGAGAGGGCTTTCTAGTCCCTTTGCATTTTGCCAAAATTTGACCACAAAATTGGCGTCAATGACCTCAGTGGACCGATTGGGGCCATTGCACTATTCTTACCGACTCCACGCACCCACGTTTTGATACCCACTGATTGAGACTGATCCCTTCCTATTTCAAAGTCTTTAAAACTCACCAACAAAAAAAAGGCCCGTATTCAGCGATTTCCATTGCGTTTTGTTCCTCATACTTGCAGCGAGCAAGTTGCGTATAACGGCGTCGTGATTGATGACGTATCCGTTATACCAACCTCTCCGTTCGCTTGCGAAACCTCTGTAATGTCCCGGTCAGGTCAACCACGTGGTCAGCGGCGACTCACTCCTTTCAATTAGAGGGCGTGGTCTCCTCCATACGTGCAGTCATTCGGTGCAGATGGGTCCTCTTTTTAAAATGCCATCGAACCGACTTTGCCATTCTTAGATGATAATATGTTGCGTCGAGGAGAGTGTTGTAATCCGATGAGGGTTGGTCCCACTCGACACCAAGCATGCACTGAGTGCAATCAGGCAAAGCACTGCGTCGGGTGCCCGGCAGAATGGCATAGGATAAGTGCGTCAAGACGCTAAGATCACTTGATGCCATTCTTCTAGGAACCAATCCCGTCCGACTGTATGGCTTTTAACAATGAGGCCCAGTTTTTACTTCATCATGACGTAATATGCGAACACGGAATGTGGGTAGGATGGAAGCGCGTACAAATAGAGAGAAAAAACACCACCCATGACCTTAATAGTGACCTTCTTTTGCCCTTTTTGCAAGGCATTTGGCGATATTGAATCAGTGCTTATTATGTCGAGTAGGACAAACCCTCATTGAATTGTTATTCTTGCTACGGAGGGGGAAGAGGGTTGGGTTGAAGGGGGTGGTGGGTTACTGTGTCACATCTGTCTGCAGTATTGACGGAGACAAATAATATGCCGACTTCGGAACTGCTTTAGAAACACTACCGGTATTATGCCGAATGGTAGGTCTATTGTGACACCGCTGTACTTTTATCGCCTCTTATGAGATGGAATGTGGCTGTGAAAAGAGTTACCGGCTCTTTTCAGAGCAGCCACACCCCCCCCTCTCAGAACTCCCCTCTCAGAACTCCCCTCTCAGAACTCCCCTCTCAGAACTCCCCTCTCAGAACTCCCCTCTCAGAACTCCCCTCTCAGAACTCCCCTCTCAGAACTCCCCTCTCAGAACTCCCCTCTCAGAACTCCCCTCTCAGAACTCCCCTCTCAGAACTCCCCTCTCAGAACTCCCCTCTCAGAACTCCCCTCTCAGAACTCCCCTCTCAGAACTCCCCTCTCAGAACTCCCCTCTCAGAACTCCCCTCTCAGAACTCCCCTCTCAGAACTCCCCTCTCAGAACTCCCCTCTCAGAACTCCCCTCTCAGAACTCCCCTCTCAGAACTCCCCTCTCAGAACTCCCCTCTCAGAACTCCCCTCTCAGAACTCCCCTCTCAGAACTCCCCTCTCAGAACTCCCCTCTCAGAACTCCCCTCTCAGAACTCCCCTCTCAGAACACCCCTCTCAGAACTCCCCTCTCAGAACTCCCCTCTCAGAACTCCCCTCTCAGAACTCCCCTCTCAGAACTCCCCTCTCAGAACTCCCCTCAGAACTGAGAAGAAAACTAATCAGGGATTAAACCTTAACAGTCTATCAAGTATAGGATGTTTGCGGTGATAACAGGGAAGGAGTATGGCTCTAAAAAGACCCGGTAACTCAACGTTTCGTGCAGTGTGTACTCTTCCCGTCAGGAGATACAATCTTACTGCCGTAATGTTATCGGAGAGAATCGATAATATCCGAGAGTATCACCTGAGACGTCATTCAGGCGACGGGGGGAGTACACACCCGAGACGTTGAGTTACCGGCTCTTTTCAAAGCCCATACTCCCAACCATGCATATGGTGTCACCGCAAACTTTCTACTTGGCATATCCACCGTGCAAACCTTCATAATGATCTTATCTCAACAGTCTATGTTTCTTGTGTGAGGAATTCTCCCGATAATTATATGCTGTTTGCAAAAGCCCGTACAGCTTTTGTTCACCATCACCGGCTAATCGTTCTCTTGTCTCTGATATCAAATACGTTGTAAAACCGAATGGCGGGTGCCACTATAAGCGATTGGAAGTGCGGTGTGTCGTGACGCGCCATAACTCCCCACCGGCTGACATTATCTGTTAACGCTTGTGATTAGGCCTAATGAATGAGCTCTGGTATAATTATTCACGCGGACGAGAATTTCCCTTCGTAATTAGCCGGTCTACATCTATCATCCTCTCGGATGACCATCCAATTCATCACAGCAAAGACTGAGAAAGGCAAACAAAACGAAAATAAATCTACCCTTCACGGCTGTGGATTTAATGTATTTTCTTCCACTTATCCCTAATTCCTCTGGAGCCATTAAAAAAGACTTTCAAACGCATTGCAACATTAAATGATTCCCTTTCAACTGACCTCTTTTTTTCTCCCCTCACGTAATTCTCTCGGATATATTATGGCAGTGGATTTTATCACCTGTAACAAGAGGATCGAGTTGGTTTCTTAATTTCTTGGCTCCCTCTACCCACTCTCTCACTACCTTATAATTGAATGTATAGAGAGCCGGCCGAATATCTGCCACCAAATTAGTGGACGAAACGAGAGAGGACAAGCCTGTTTTACTATAGGTTCCCGGCGGTTTATTTGTTTTGGTTTGGCCTATCAACCCGTAACCCCAGAGCGCCAGTAATACTCGTGGCCGGTCTAGATTACTGAGCAGCTTATCAAGGATTCAATGAAGTGGGTGTCCCTCCCCTCCCCCGACCACACCTCACTTTCTCCCAACCCTCTTCCTCCTTCCTCCTTCCTCCGCCCCTATACAATCCTCCCGTAGGGTTTAGAGCGCCCCCAGGTGTCAACTCAAATTTCCTCCCCGACCCTCAGCGTGGTCCCCTCTCTTCTCCTTCTTCTCTCTCCCCTCTTCCTCTCTCCATCACCCCTCTCTTTCCGTCACTATCTTCCTCTCTCCTTTGACCACCCTCTCGCTTTCTCCCTACTTTTCTTCCCTCTCCCCTCCCTCCCCTCTTTTTCACTCTCTCTCCCTTCTCTCTCCCTCCCTCTCTCCCCCTTTCCCCCTTTCTATCCCTTTCTCTCCAAGTCTATTTCCATCTCAGTCCCTCTCTCTCCGTTCTCTCGCTCTCTCGTTTTCTCTCCCCACCCCTATCTACCTCCCTTTCTCCCCTTCTCCTCTCGCTCTCTCCTCCCTCTCTCTCTCGTTCCCCCTCACTCCTCTCCCCGTCCCTCTTTTTCTTCCTCTATCTTTATTTCCATCTCCCCTCCCTCCCCTCTTTCTCACTCTCTCTCCCTTCTTTCTCCCTCCCTCTCTCCCCTTGCCCCCTTTCTATCCCCTTCTCTCCGTGTCTGTTTCCCTCTCTGTCCCTCTCTCTCGTTCTCTATCTCGTGTTCTCTCCAACCCCTATTTACCTCCCTCTCTCCCCTTATCCTCTCGCCCCTCCTTCCTCTCTCTCTCGTTCCCCCTCACTCCTTTCCCCGTCCCTGTTTTTTTGCCCTCTCTTTATTTCTCTCTCCCCTTCCTCCCCCTCTTCCCCCCTCTCTCTCCCTTCTCTCTCCCTCTCTCTCCCCCTTCTCTCTCCATTTTCCCCTATCTACCTCCCTCTCTCCCCTTCCCAATCTCGCTTTCTCCTCCCTCTCGGCGTTCTCTCACGTTCCCCCTCTCTCTCTGCCCCCTCCCGCCTCTTCCTGTCCCCCCGTCTCCTTCCTCCCTTAATTAATTGGGGGAATCACATTTTGACGGGCGATAAAAGGATCGGACATCATTGGCGGCTGCTGAGCACGCAGGGGAGGGTCTAAAGCAAACCGGCGCGAGCCTCTGCAGGCCTGTGGTCGTGGGGACACCCAGGGAGAGGGAGGTGTGGTGGGCGGATCGGTGGGTGTGGGATTCGGTCATGTCGTTATAGCCGTTTCTGTCTCTGCCTCTGCCTCGGCGGTCATCTCAGTGCCCTGTCTGTTCTGGCGCGTCTCTGTCGATTCTGCCCCTGCCTCAGATCTGCCTCTGCCTCTGCCTCTGCCTCTGCCTCTGCCTCTGCCTCTGCCTCTGCCTCTGCCTCTGCCTCTGCCTCTGCCTCTGCCTCTGCCTCTGCCTCTGTCTCTGCATCTGCCTCTGCCTCTGCCTCTGTCTCTGTCTCTGCCTCTGTCTCTGTCTCTGCCTCTGCCTCTGTCTCTGCCTCTGCCTCTGACTCTGCCTCTGCCTCTGCCTCTGCCTCTGCTTATGCCTCTGCCTCTGCCTCTGCCGATGCCGCTGCCTCTGCCGCTGTCTCTGCCTCTGCCTCTGCCTCTGCCTCTGCCTCTGTCTCTGCCTCTGTATCTGCCTCTGCCTCTGTCGCTGCCGCTGCCTCTGCCTCTGTCTCTGTCTCTGCTTCTGCCTCTGCCTCTGCCTCTGCTTATGCCTCTGCCTCTGCCTCTGTCCCTGAACTGCCTCTGCCTCTGCCTCTGCCCCTGCCCCTGCCTCTGCCTCTGCCTCTGTTTCGGTCGCTGGCTCTACTTGTCTCTTCCTCTGTCTCTGTGTTTGTCTATCTCTGTGTTTGTCTGTCTTTGTCTCATCTTTCTTCGCCGCTGCCTGTCTTGTTTTACTCTGTCTGTTTTCTATCTCTATTCCTATCTCTGCCTCTGCTTCTGCCTCTGCCTCTGCCTCTGTATCTGCACCTGTCTCTATCTCTACATCTGCCTCAGTTTCTTCTCAGTGAGCCATCGATAGGATGCAAGGCGTTAAAGCATGACGGAGCTCAAATCCTAGGAGGGAGCAGATCCCTAGGTCTAATTTTGCAGCACGGCGGTGAATTGAAGCAAGAGTTGAGCCCCTATTTTACTTCTCTCCCCCAAAAGACCCGAGCAATGCGCCAGTCTAAATTGTCGTCGGATACAAATTAACAGCTTTACAGACATAAACGGGACGAAGGAATAGCCTGTCAATTTTGCGCCTGTAAAGTACGATTGCTCTTTTTGTATTCACTCGTCTCCCATTCCGCCTTCTCCATTGCCCGATCAGGCATGCGGGTGTACACTCGCATGCATAATGGACGCAGGACGCTCTCCCTTGGCTGACGACATCGGGTCTGGTTTTTTATACGGTGCCCGATTGTTGCCAAGAGATATTCTAAAATTTGGAATTCGAAATCCTGTCTTTGAAAACGCAAATCATCATAGCTTCTGAGCTGGACTGGGGACTGGTTCCCACATTCGGGTAGCACCAGTTAGGATGGAGGGAACCAGGGGGATGGATTCCTGATGTGTGTGGGTAAATAGGCTCTTATTTGCAATGATGTTGTACTCCGGAATACTGGAAAGTGGGCCGTGTGTATATATGCTTTATTCGGCAACATGAGCTACCTTCTCTGACCTCTGTGTGAGGGCGCCTTCCTGAAATGACGTCAGGCGCACAAGTATATGCGCACAACTTGTTCTTGCAGTCCAAGGCCCTTTTCCCAAAACCCGGTGTAACGATCTTAGACGGGCCCCCGTGCTGAGTTGAGCCGTGATGTCACTGGCTCACCTCAGCACGTTGCAGCAACGTTCTCAGCTGCTCAGCGTGCTCAGATGAGTCAGTGAACCAAGAACCTGGGGGCGCCCTTCATGTGACTGTTGTTTATGATTATCAGCGAACGAACACAGTTTGTAAAACTATATTTTGCTTTTGATTGTATAAAGCCAATCGATGCACCCTCATTACGGGGGACAATGTAGCATTTCTTCCCCAATGTAAAACTCCAAGTTCAAGGCCTAGAGACTAGGCTCCGTTCTGAGCGTTGTGGAACTACGGGTCAACTACGGGTCAACGAACCTGCCTGAAAGCGCTACAATGCCAATGGCCGTATCGACTCAGCACGGCCTTCAAAATGGACAACTACTACGCGCACTGCGCATGACGTTTTTATCCATAAAAATATATGGTAACGGTCTCATCTGAGCATGGGGCCCGGATCAGACCGCTACACGTGCTCAGGCTCAGGCTCCGGCTTTGCCTCTATTTCTTTCATCCATTTTGAAGTAATAGGCATGAATATGGGAGACATGTTGGCTTCCTCTATAAATTGGTTTGAAATCCAAAGCTTTAACAACAACAAAAACTTTTGCATAACAAAGACGAAGCCGGAGCCGAAGCCTAAGCCGGGTTTTTGGAAAATCCTCCCCTACATGTATAGGTATGCATGGCCATTCTGCAATCGGTTCGTCTTCAATAGGAGTCGTCGTCACGTCGACAGGAGCTAAACGTTCAACCAATGCCGCCCCCATCTTAGAGCAAACCTGACAGCGGTGCGCTCCAGTAGGCGTAATGGTTTTTTTTTTTACACCGCAGCCGCTGGTTTTTCGCTATAACAGTGTAAATGCCAGCTTGAAAAGAGACTACCACTGCGTTGTCAGTAAGCCAGGAGGGAGGGCGCTCGAAATAAGACATCTTTTAATTTCATGAAAACACAATTTACAAGACATCTCTCATATTTGTGGCAAACAGCCTTCATTATCGACAGCAAAACATATTTTTGCCCCTCCACAAGGTGTCCCAACTGGTTAATAACGTATAACGCAGTACGCTCATGTAGTCTCTTTTCAAGCGCGAATTTGCACTGCGTCCGGCAGCTGTCCTATACTAGCACCTAGTGCAGTATCAGATCGTCAACCTCGTTCTCGTCGTCTACAATCTCCTCTTTCATAACCATGCAGGGGATATCAGGAGGCTATCTGCCTCCTCCCCCACAAAAGGCTCTGCTTTAGGCTATGACTGCAGATTCGCCTCTGTTACCAAAAAAAACCTTTCAACCCCCAAGTTATCGGGGTATCTTCTGTAAAGACGAAGCCACACACCTTTTATTTGAATCCCTTATACTTTAAAGTTAAAAGAAAAACTGGAGACAAAACCTGGAGTCTGGGTCTCTGACGGGTTCTAGGAAACGACCCTTAGTTACCGCTCTGGAGCAACCAACGCCTGCTTGCCCTTGATGTCCCGTGGGTAAACTGTTCCAACTTTATAAGGGTTGGAAGGGGGGAAGGGGGTACCATACTATTTACAAGTGGAGCCTTGGGGTGGTGTTTTTTTTTTTTTGGGGGGGGGGCACTGCTTTGAACGGAAGGGAGGCAATGTTGCTAAGCCGTGTTGTAGGATCATGAGTGAGTTCAGACTTGCGAGCGAGTAGAGCCAGCTGCCAGTGCATACAGTGTACCGAACAGTCAACTCCACATTCAATGTCGATGATAGTGTGCAGTCAATGTCGGTATAATATTGTACAGCATCTGAGGTTAGACATTCTGCCCCAAAAATCTAGGTCAAAAAACCCAGACGACCTTTTTTTCAGTGCAGTTTCTTGTTTGCAGGGTTGTTGGATTTTTTGTATTTTTGTACTTTTTGTATTTTTTGTATTTTTGTATTTTTTGGTGGGGATGCTTAACCCTTCTTTGCCTGGAACTAAACCTGTTCGGGGACACCGTACATCCACTATTTATAGCCCATTAATTATTCGCACCGTGCAAACAGATCGACACGGGAGCGCACGCCATGTACACGCACTCCACGCTCGAGTCAATGGAGTTTAATGGGATGGAAATGTGCACTCAATGCAGGCACTAGTACTGCACGCGCGTGTCCGCTCGAGAGCCGTCGATGCGAGAGGCCGCGTGCGGACAAGCGGCTACCAGTATAGCCTTCCGCTTACTAATTGCAAGCGATGCCGACATCTAGCCCCCCCCACCTCTCCTCTTTTTTTTCTTTCTTCGCGTGTATCGCACGGACGCAGCGACCACGCGGAACCCTCAGACCCGACTCACTCGAAAGTTCGTCCATAAACACAATTTGGTTAGCTTTGCCTGGATGAGGAACAACAAGCACCCTTACATACCCTCTATATACTCGCGGGTAATAAACTGTTTGACGAGAAGTACAGCATCCAGACCGTAGGATTTCAACATGAGGATGCTATCCTGCCCATCTACAAACTGCGTAAATTAGAAGGAAATCGATGGGTTTTTTTCGATCTTGCCATATGGGCCTTTAACTATTGGTTCGGTAAGGCCAAAAACAAATTCAAATTGAAATAGTGTGGCCCACGCCATGGAGTGGTTTACCAATACACCGATTGCGCAATGTCTCGACGTGACTTATTAAAAGTGGGTATTCCGGTATCAAAGGTCCTTTTTCAGGATTGTTCTTCTTAGATTTCGAGAAAGAAAAACGTCGATCCCACAAATAACTGCGATAGTCGTCATGCACTTCACAACAGCGGCACCTTTAAATGGGGGCCGCCATGTTTTTTTGTTTCATTGTTTGATACCCACTATAGGTCACGCGGCCTATAGACCCGTCTTCGATGACGTCACGGTTTTATTTATCGGCCATCTTGGATTACACACATGATCACGTCACCGCCGACTTAGTGTCAGCTGTGCATACAAACAACTCCACATGCACGGCGGCAAGTTTTGAACTCGTCGTAGTTGTACTACTGCTACTTTTTACAAGTATGAATTATTACTAGTTGTGCCATGGAGGAATCTCTTTTTATTCCTCCGTGGTTGTACCATAGATTGGAGGTACTTGTTTGTTGAAAGATGATTAACTTTTGCGCTGTCCTTGGCTGTGGAAGCAGGGGGATCGTGATAAGAAATCTTTTTATCGTTTACCCGCAGTACTGACAAGAGAAGGTGACGCAACTACACTTTCGCTAAAAAGACGGACGAAATGGTTGTCGCGGGTTAATTAATTGTGTATGGATCTATTCCAGCAATAAAGCCGAGAGTGTCATCATACCGGGCCTAGGAATTCCCATCGAGAGAACTGTAATAAGCCGACCGTGCAGCATTCGAATTCGCCATGATGACTAACGTAACGTTAAACGAACACAAACGTGCGAGCGAAAGCGTATGTGTGTACTCCAAGATGGCGGATCTCGCTGTTTCTAGTAGCAACGTGACGTCAGTAAGACCGGTCTATAGGGCGCAATCGGTCAATTCAAATGATGCAGCATTTTCGAGATAGTCCTGCAATTCTTCCCGACATCTTGTTTTTCTTCAGAAACCCCCCCCCACAACCACACAACTACTGAAGGGTACAGTCACTACAAACGCGACCGCGGTCTGCATTTAGCTTTCCTTCATTATGCATGTCAGATTATTTACACAGAGGGGTTGATATTGATGCGCAGTCAACGTGCACAAAAGACGTCAGACACAAACATGTACGTTCGTGAAGTACTCCATAGTCGTACGTCACCGAGTGAAGAGGATTTTATTGAGACCACTTTCACATGAAACACAGAGTGTGATGCGGAGGCCCTCTCTGTTCTCTACCAGCCATGTGCTGGTGTGGGCGGGGGGTGCAGATGCGGGGGAGGGGGGTGGAGGGGAGGGTGGAGCGATGCGGGTTCAAACGGCACTTCGAAGGGTCAATAACGGCCTCATCCGCTCCGCTTAGAGAGACCAGGGCAGACCGGTGAACTATGCACAACTCCCTCCCTCCTGTCTTGTTAAAAGGTAGGGTACATCATTTTGCAAAGGTCACTGAATCGCTTCCATACTTTGCCAAACTATATAAAATAACACAGCCACCTGCGTAAGTTTCGGCTCAACTCGTCAACCATGCCTTAATGGAAAAGCAGTGTAAATTAAGTAAAATGGATTTGTTTTTCTGTTGACATAGATGGAGGACGGTATTTGTAAAAAGGAACTGTTTGTTCCAACGTTCGCTCCATGCTCAACGGAGTGGTAGCTGGAAATTCAACCGATTTCTTTTTTCTCGGAGACGGCCAATTTCCGAGCGTTAAAAATGGTCAGGGAACGTCTGCTGCCATTACAACTATTTCCCGCTGAGTAAGTAATTTCTCAATGTTGGAATGTCCGAAAATTGGGCACTTGGAAAAATGGTTTGCGCTCCCTTTAACGCTCCATTGCCGTCAAAATAGGAGTATTTGGGGAGGGGGAGGGGGGACAGTCTGCCCAGCCCATACACAGCGGGGTAGATTCACGGATACTTTCTCCATAAAAGCTTTCGATTCTCTGCACCCGTAACACACTACCAGCCATGATTCCTGATTGAGGACGCATTAACCTGGCACACCCACACACGCACGCACACGAACACAAAACATCGCCTCTCACGTCGCAGGGACCGGGGTACGATCAAGTAATTAATTGAATCGTATATCCATTTCGTATTAGCGAAACGTGGCAGCGATGGATGACTGATTGAGAGTATGTGGGGGTAGGGGTGTGGGTAGCAGGGTGGGGGGTTGCTCATTTCAGTTGGGTTGGAAAGGGGAAGGGAGCAGGGGGCTTGCGTGATCATTTTTTTTCTACTATAGTTCACGTGAACGTGAAACTAATGACAGCACACCTGACACAATAGAAGCTGATAAATAGCGTTAGTTCTGCTGTACTATTCAAACAACACGTTTGAGCAGTGAACTCTTTTGCTTAAAAAAAATTGAACGGGGACGGAAGCAATAATAACGCTTCCCTAGGGAAGGAGACAAACGATGCCGCTTTCTTTATTAATCGACGTATTTCATTACGCGGCAGATGCAGAACGCGCAACGCCAACATTTTAGTCCTGCTCGTACATCCTCGCGTATCGCCGGCTCTTCGCCTTTGCAGACGACTCGAAGCAGATCGTACAAGATGTACGACTTTTTATTTTTTGAGCGGGGGTTGGGATTGTTGTGGTTAACCTTGAAGAACAACGGGATGCGTTCTCGTCTTTCACGCGGGAAAGGCATCGGACAAAATGAACATTCAGTTGGCGACCGACACCACTTTAGTTAATGAATTTTCTTCTGAGGGGTGGGGGGAGGGGGAGTGGAGGGAGTGGAGCGGGTCGTGGCGATTGTCTGTTTTTTTGTTTGTTATACCGACTGTGGATTGTTCGGCCGGCTTGAAGGCCGCGCCGAACGTGACTCCCGAGTCCTAGGTAACGCCCAGTGTAATCAATCAAAGTTATGAAGGCACTTCTTTCAGCAACAACTGTGATGACCGGCACAAAATTTCCCATTAATAAACGCGGTGGCACCGATGCGCGACTGACGTTCACGCACACACATCGTACTCACCCTTCAACGCAAATCCGCAAAAAAAATCACCCACCATCATCTTTAAAAGAATTCTTTATAATAGCATTATAATATTATATGATACAGTTCATAATGACCTTTCACAGAAACGTATAAGTCTGGGCATAGGATCATAATCATAGTGGTGGATACAGAATAGAAATCTACGAAGTCACAAATCCGAGTCTTTATTTCAGACACAAAACTTTACACCCTAACAACGGAGAACCATCTTTCACTAAAACTGTCTAGGTGTCACTACTCGCTGACTATAATGCTCGTTTGTCTCAGAATTTGTTCTAAAAAGCGAACCCGGTACCGTTGTTTATAAATTCGCCATTCTCCATTAGCCTTGATAGCCGCCTGCATGGTGCGGTCCGTACCGTGTGCGTGTGCGCGTCTATTAGACAGCTCGCTGGCCGGTTACTGGAAACCTTCGGCTTGGCTGACGATCTGGAAGAAAGAAAAAAACAGGATGGAAGACAAAGCTTGTTAAGAAGACAAAATTCGCTGGATAGGTGAGTCATCGGACTGGTTAGGTTGGTTGTTCAGCCGGTTGTTCAGCCGGTTTGTTTGTTAATTGATTAATTGGTTGGTCTTTTGGTCGATTTGGTTATTTGGTTGGCTGGTCGGTCTGTGTGTTGGGTCGGTGCGTTGCTCGGTTAACTGCTCTGCCAACAGTTGGGTCGCTCACCCGCTTGCTTGCACTGTCATCCGTCGTTGTTAAAAAATAACAACTGGCCAATGAAAGCGGAAGCTCTGTTCACGTGATGGCTTCCAAAATATACTTTTTGCTCAGCACGTAGCTCAAGTCGCCGCACACGATAAGTTTTCATCCACGAGAGGCGAAAAAAATCAAACAGGATGGATAGTGGTCTCACGGCCTCTTGAGGCAGAAATCTCACCAAAAGTTCGGCGCACACGGTGAGCTACGCGTTGAGCTAACGACCTCGAGAGATTGTTTTGCTCAGCAGATAGCTCTCGTGTGCGGCGACCTTTAGACAAGCAGCCAAACCACCCTTGGGGCCCACAGTGCATGGTTACACTTGAAGGACGTCTTCAAGGGTGTGTGTGTGTATGTGTGTGTAGGTGGGTGGAGCAGTGTCGGCTGAACACTCAATCTGCTTCACTCATTGGTACAGCCTCGAAGGCATGCGTTCCGTTCAAGGCTACTTTGCAATGCTATCAAGCAAAAGCCAACAGAAGAAGAGGTGTTTTTTTTGTCTTAAGGTGGGGATGTGACCATATTGAGTATACGACTAAAGCGTAGAGGATTCTGAGGGTCTATCCATGTATATTGTCAGACGCAACGCTGCTGTTCTAGGCGTTAATTTCAGAAACACCAAATAAGATTTTTTTTTAATCTATTCGTTCATGCATTACACATTAATGTCAAACTGAGCCTACAAACTTTTCTTATCTTTTTTTGTGTTTGGCGGGTGGAGAGGGGTTTGGACTGATCAGGTTTTTATGTCTTCTTAATGGTTGAATCACTGAAGCTTCCTGTTGGGAGTGGAGGTTTGGGCTGGTCGATGGCGATTTGGGCTCACTCGGTCTCATTTGGCTAACAGGTTTTGGCGGCGGGGGGGGGGGGGAGTGGGGTCGAATGCACGCCCGCCCGCCTGACCGCCAGCCCGCCTGCGAGGGAAGACCGGGCCGGCCATAGACGGGCGGTGCACTTTTATGCTCGTGCCTCGGGTGCATGGCTTCGCACGCACTTGCGGAGCTTTTGAACATGTTTCCCGCCTATACTGCAGGTGCTCAGGGTTGCAGGCACTGCAGGAATGTCAAAAACGGAAATCACGACTACATGATAGAAGGGCCTAGATCACAAGTGGTATACATATGTGCTGCTGACTGACCTCGGTGCCCCCCCCCAAAAAAAAGGGCAGGAGGGCTGGCGATTCGATCCTATTTTCTTTCTTCGAAGACAGGAAGGTCCTGCTAGGATCGAAACGCCACATTCTGTATTTTTTTTTGGAAACTGGTAATGATAAAATTGGGTGGGGAGGAGCTATACGACCGTCACTACATCAGCTGCTCGCATCAGGTGACTGTGTATAGGCTAATTGGTAGACGGGGTCTTCGCACGCAAAATATTTGTCTATACTCACACTACAGGCAACTGGACACATTTTTGTCCGGTAACACGAAGCATGTGAATTAATACACGTCTGAAGAAACCCCCCCCCCCTCCACCCTAATGCGCCAACCTTTCATTGGCCAACGTCCGCCAACTGAACTACTATTTCGAGGATCCGTTTTCCCCCTCAGGAGGGAACGGCTCCTCTCCCAAAGAAGATGGACAGACGGAAAAAAGGCGGTTAACATTTGTGACCCGGCACAGCATAATGAGGAATAACCCCCACATTTGAGATTTTGAGATTTTCTAATGATGTGAAAGAGTATAGCTTTCAAATGATACCAAAATATTTCCGTGTGAACTTTGTTGTAAATAGTACAAGGGGACTTCACTCGTTCATTTGGTACCAGACACAATAATATAGCAGCGCCATTCTAACTCCTCGAAAGCGGCCATTCAAAAAAGGCAGGAACTTTACATTTTCATGAAAACAGTACACAAACACTCCCCCAAAATCCTTGTTTTTCAACATTTAGAGACGGATTTCGGAAAAATCCTTTGGACATAATATCCTCCAATATATATTTACATTAACTTTCCGAAAAAAAAAAAAAAAATCGAATTGAGAAGATACTTTGACTTCAGGCGTTGTATACTCGAAAAGTGTTTTGGTGGGATATTCCTCATGTCGCTGTGCCGGGTCACATTTAGGGTCATTTAGGTCAGAGAGAAATTTGAGGGAAGTTATATTGCACTCTAACGGATGAGATGACGAGCGAGCATTCGCCGCCCTGAACTACAGGTGCCGCACACAAGCGTATATACGACAACATGCAAAGTGCAGAGATCTTTTGGACGCGAACCCTTTAACTTTTCTCTCCTTTAGAAACGAAGAAACTGGTTGCTGTCGGGTCTTTTAAGAATGACATCAATCGACGTCCGAAATGAGACAGAAAGCGGGGGAAGGGGGAGGATCAATTGGGCCTACCATTTTTCAAAACAACGGATTCCATATTCTTTATAATTTCATTCGTCGCAGATTATGGCCGTTTTCGAGATGAAGGCTTATATAGGTTTGGGCTCAGGCTTCGTCTCCGTCTGACAAAACCTGAAAAATCCAGGTTGCGATTTGTTTTTTCGAATTTGAAGGTCTGTTGGCTCGATAGGTACAGGGCATTCCGCAAGAAACTGGATGTTCTTCGATCCCCGTGATACCATAACGCGTATATAGATGAACATGACCGAAGCCTAAGCCCGAGCCTAAGCCTTCATTTCGAAAACGGCCTATACATCATTATACCGGTGTGTGCAACACGAGATATCGACTTCGACGCCTTCGCGCAAGTGCCGTGCACTTGTTGACAGTGTTACGGTGTGAAGTCTCCCTAGGCCTAGCGCTGTAGGTCGACGCCTATTATAATTCTGCGCACTCATCGGAGGGCACGATTCGCCTCCGAGCCCTGGCAAAGATGAAGACGTGGACCACGGCGGTCACGGAAGCGGCTGCTCGGTCGAGTCTCTGTTATAATACTCCCTAAAGGAGCAGAACAGATGCCGAATTGTAGAGCACACGACACCACAAGAAAAACAATAATGCGTTGGATTGCATTTCTATTTGATAAAACAGTCTATATCACTAGCCCGCGGGGTACAATGCATATGCATCTCTAGTTTGAAATTTGTGTTGGTTTTGTTCGTAGAGTATCCGTTTTGCCGTTTTGGTGGTTTTTTTTCACTATGCACTAGGAAAACATCTTGAAAATAGTCAACTTTACCCCATGTGAAATAGGCCTATGCAAAAATGTTGCAAACTACTTACTAACTAAACCGACCAAAAAGCGAATATCCAAATTTATGAGGGCCTGACGTTTCGGTCCCTGCAGGACCTTTCTCAAAGGCAGCAGCCTCGACGTTATACAGACGTTTAAACCATCTTTAAAAAACAAAAAACCTACAGGCTGCAATAAAGTCTTGCATGGCACTCGGCTTGCTATGGTTTTTTCTTGAATGCCATTCTCTCAGACATAATGTCATTTATTTGTCACCTTCCTCTGAAATTTTGTTCTGTAAATTGCATAGACATTTTATATAATGTTCTGTAAATTGTATAGCTATTATTTTCATACCATGTTCTGTAACTAAAAATTGTATTAGACATTTGTTTGTTCTATAAAATTGCATAGAAATTTCATATTGTTTGTTCTATAAATTGCATAGAAATTTCATATTGTTTGTTCTCTAAATTGTGTAGATATTTCATATTGCTTCTTCTTTATCTTTTTCGTTTGATATAGTGTCTCTTCTAGGATGGTCACTTCCTTCTGGCCTGCGCAAGAAAACAAACAATGATGCATGATTATCTATACGGGTGAGCTATTGTGGTTGGCCGCTGGGCTTGGTGAGTGCATGGGGGAAGGTCTATGCATATTCGCGCACAATTCGATTGTTTTGTGACGGCGAGCGAAAGCTTGGTACCCGAACTCGACTCAGTACACCAGGGAACCGGAGAAACTCCGGCTCACCAACGGTAGACCCTAAAGGCGGCTAAGTAAAATGCCGTACGTCATAACTGAATTATTCATGAGTTAATCTCTCGACTGCGGAAGGTCAATGGGTCCCGAAGTTAATCTATGCTAAGCAGCCACGAATACATTTGACGTACGGCATTCTACTTGGCCGCATTTAGGGTCTACCCTCACCAACGGGCGAAAAGAGAGTAGAAAAATATACAGACTCCAGTCTGCGTCCTAGAAATCGTAGTGAATTCTTTTTCCAACCTCATACGATAGCGATTTCGGGTGAAGAATACGCGCCGGTGGTGCATGAGAAGTAAGCATTGCTCAACTCTCTCCGAAACGGATAAGGCTATACGCAACCCCGTGTTTGCGTAACGCCCCGGCACTTCATGGTGCGGACCGGTGTGGTCCGTGTCGCTGGTTCTCAGCACGCACTGCATGGAGCGAACCAGCGGCCGAGGGGGGGGGGAATCTATGGCCACTGGCGAAATGTAGGCTTAGGCCGTGTCCGAAACGGGCTTCCAGAGCTACGGCTAGGGCTACTGTCTTCGTGTATTTCCAATAGGGGCAAGACCTAGACCTAGCTCACTAGGACACGGCCTTAGGCTCGGTCTTATGATTCGGTTACACTTCTCTTACCCGTCTTAATGTCCCAGGCATCTAGAGACAAGCGTTTGTCCCCTGTTTCTTGGCGAATATTGTACACTTAACAAAGCAACAACCTGCTATTTTAAGTTTTCGTCGGACGGAGACGAATCCCGGGCCCATGCTCGATCCATGGAGAGGAAAAAAGGCCATTGGCTATCGAGCTCCGGTTCCATTGTTGGCTGCTTGGATTACGCCTTGCTTACATAACGTCTGCAGAGGGCGGGAAAACTGAGAGGCGTTGGAAAGGAGGGGGAACGCACGTGCACACAGCATTGCACACGGACCGTTGTGAGCACCGCCATGCCCGCTGCGAGCGCACGCGTTAAGAGGGCACGTGTAATACGATGACGTAATGGACAGAGGGATATACCTTAGTGGCACCGCTCCCCAAAGCAATTTGCGGCCTGCCTGTCTGTTGGACAAACCATATTTTCAATATGTGACCCGGCACAGCGACATGAGGAATATCCAACCAAAACACTTTTCCAGCAAACAACGCCTGAAGTCAAAGTATCTTCTCAATTCGATGATTTTTTTTTCTCGGAAAGTTAATGTATTGGAGGATGTTATGTCCAAAGGATTTTTCCGAAATCCATCTCTAAATGTTAAAAAAAACGAGGATTTCGGGGGAGTGTTTGTGTACTGTTTTCATGAAAATGTAAAGTTCCTGCCTTTTTGAATGGCTGCTTTCGAGGAGTTAGACTGGTGCTGTTATATTGTGTATGGTGCCAAATGAACGAGCGAAGTCTCCTTGTACTATTTACAACAAAGTTCATACGGAAATAAATTTGATATCATTCGAAAGCTACTGGTATACTCTTTCACACCATTAGAAAATCTCAAAATCTCAAAAGTGGGAGTTATTCCTCATTATCCTGTGCCGGGACACATATTTGTCCTCGTCATGCTTTACCACGGAATGCGTAAGAGCGTATACTGTACCGGTACCCCCCAAAAAAAATAATAACAAATAAATAATTAAATAAACCCACACCCCAAATCAAGTCTTGAGCACACACATAGATATGGAACTTTGACGGTAACAACGTGTAGATCATCCCTTTCGAGATAGGGAATGGGTCTGCAGAAGAGTCGGTGGGTTCTAATGAAGCGGTAACTGAGAGTTGCCGGCTGTGATGACCGGTGTCACGATCTCAAGTGGGCGGCCGTGCTAAAATGGGTGGGTGACGTCACCACCCATCTGAGCACGTAGCGACAACCTGCTGAAATAGGCGAAATGGGCGGCGTGCTAAGATGGGTGGGTGAACTGGGCGCGTGCGGGCGCCCTTTACGCTAACCTGATTGCCCATATATGGCAGCCCACCCATTTGATCATGCCACCCATTTTAGACTGTCACACCGGAGTGGCCACCATTCTCCTTACCCGGAAGAGACGACTTAAAGTCCCTATACACAGCATTGATCGAGGTCAAAGAATAGCATCCATACGTTGTCTGATCCAACATTATGCATAAAATAGCACACCTGTGAAAATTTCAGCTCGATCCAGCAACCAGGTCTCGAGAAAATGACAGTGAAAACCACTTCATTTGTTTCGCGGAAATGCAGCATTCAACGTTGTACTGTTCCGAAAAATAGTTTAGATCTTGGCGAGACGTAAACGATTTCTTTTACTTTTTTTCTCCCAAAATACAACATTTTAGACAGAAACATTTCAGAGCGAGATTTCTACTATAACCATATTCAAACTTTAAGATTTGCATTTTTGTAATTTTAGTCAGTAAGCAATTTGCGACATTTGTGTATATCACCATATTCAAACTGTGTAAGTTTCATGTAAATCTGTGAAAATTTCTGTTTTTCGATCTTACCAATGTTGTGTAGGGGCTTTAAACGATGTCGCCGCTAACTGTGTCCGCACTGATTGCACACCTTCGAACCTTATCACAGGCTGCACTGCTCCATATGCAGTATATAAAAGATTAATCTCGATTAATCGATTTTATGTGACACGAGTCGTTTCTGGCTAAACGAACCCGCCTGATTTTAACAAAGGCAATAGCGCACATTCCTAGTCGCGGAAAAGCGCTAGTGGTTACAAAACTGGCTTTGTGAAACTCGCCCAGGCCTTTTGTTAGGGTTCAGTTGTCCACTGCCTATGGGGCGGCAGACCCGCAAATATTTAAGGATGAACACGCCCAAGCGTTCACTCGCCCTTTTGACTACACTCGGAGCACACCAACACCCTAAAAACGTGGACTCCTTAACCCAAAACAAACAATCGGCCTCAAGATCTGTCTTTTGGAATTTTTTTTGCGAGACCGTAAATCACATAAATACTGTTAGGAGCAGACACTGGAGCTGCCAACATTGACGTGGTCACAACTTTCTCCTTGTGCGACTGTGTTCATTGCGGGTTTGGATTTCTAACCTCATACCTACCAAAAGCAAGTTTAGACTGTTGTGTGTGTGTTATCCAAAGGTGGCGCCCTTATTGGGAACATGCCACCCCTATCCAAGA